>CANTUT010000236.1:0-5000 GCA_947687605.1 Reutealis trisperma | reverse complement strand
CCTCCTACTTTTCCATTACCATGATTATGTTCACTTTGGTGATGATGATATTCATTATTTTGATGCTTAGTCATCATACACCTAAGGGCCATCTCAACCATCCATCTTGATCAATCTTAGCCCTCCATTTCAAGTAAAAATGTGACCATTGATCTTGTGTGATTAAATCACCACCACTGATTTTATTTGTATATAAAATGAAATTGTGTTAAACCATTTCATTTGTAACCTACACCAAAAATTTCACCCTCACCAAAGACTCAAAACCTCCCAACTCATTCTTCAACTTAGAGCTAAATTTGAAGCATTTCAAGTTGAGATTTATTGTTTAAGTAATTCCTTTCTTTCTTTAGCTTAAGTGTGATAAATTGTTAGCAATTATTCCTTTTCTTTTGATTTCTATAATTGGATTTTGGTGGAATGATTTGAAGAAGAGTTAGTTTGGCATGTTAAGTGATGAAATATGAGAATTGGGGTTAAAGATTTGGGGTTTAATAGGTGAATAATAACAAAGGAAGCATGCAAAATCAATGAAGAGGAAGTTACATAAGGTTCGGCCAAACTAGGGATTTTAGGGGAAGTATCTAAAATTTTTTTAACAATATCTAATATTATTTGGAATGTTGAAAAGTGGTTTAAAAATGTAAAATTTGAATTTAGAGATTTTATTCAAAAATTGAAATTCTTGAAGGCATAATGCATGATATAAGGAAAGTGTGTAATGTGAAGTGTAGTTTGATGTTTGATTGTTGTGGTAGACTTTGCATGGCATTAATTTCATCTTGGAAAGATCAATTTGAGATTTGATTGAGAAATTTTGGGTTTTCCCCAAATCATTCCAATTTGGTAAAGTTAGGGTTTATGGGAATTGAAAGAGATCAATTTCAATTGGTGAATGAATGTTGATTGTTTGAGTATTAGTTTGGTAAACATAGAATTTAATTAAGGAATTAGGAAGGAAAAGGAACCTAATTGTTTTAATAAAAGGATTTGGACAACATGGGATTTTGGAATAAAGTGATTAAATAATTAATGTGTTTATGTATGTTATTGTTTAATGTATTGGAATGTGTTTTGGTGATTAGTAGTAGGAAGTTAATGTTAAGTCGAGTTAGAATGAGATTAGCAAGTTAAAGGAGTAGGAATTAATGTATGATTATTTGGGTGTATTTGTAGAATCCAAAGGCAAAGGCATTGCTTGGGATACCGAGGAGTCTCATTATAATCTACATTAGAACTATCGGTATAGGAGCAAAGGAGTAAAAGGTGAGTACTTAATAATATAATATGCCTTGTTTCATATACTTGAACCTTTGTTGTTCCAACCTTAATGGTTGAATTATTTCTATGCCTTGAAAAGTTGAATGGCTCATTGATATTCCACAATCTTGATTTCTTGATAAGCTTAATCTGCTTATTGAATATTGAACCGTTGATATAATACTTCCTTGATTATTGAGCCAAAGTGAACCAAAAATTTCTTTATGGTACTTGGCCAAATGAGTCTATATTGTTTGATCTTATAATATGATCAATAATGAGAACCCAATTGATACTATATATTATCCATTGTAATATTATATTTCTTGTGCTTTAAATATAAGCCTAAATGTTGGATCACTTTCCTAATTGAAATGCATTGCAATTCTTTGGCATGCATGATATGCTTTACCAATTATTGAATTAAATATCTCTTATGGCACTTGGCCAAATGAGCCCTATTGCTTCATCTCATAATATGATCAATGATGGGAATTTTGATTATTTATTTATATATTATCCATTGAATTATTTCATGGATGGAAAGGAAAAATGTTTTAATGATACTGTGATAAGCAGAATACCCCTTTGATGTGGGACAATACATCAACCTTGTGCACAATGGTAATGAACCCACGGATAGGGTAAAGAGTATCCGAACCCTAGCTGGGAAGGGTTTATGGTCCCCAGTACGTACGATCTGATCAATTGTACGTGTGACTGATATGGGGAGTGAGCAGGGTGTAAGTCGCCACTCGAATGATAATGTGGGAAACACACCGTTTCCATAAGGAAAATTTTCTGCTAAAAATGTAATATTTACTGTACATGGAAAACTATTCTATAAGAATAACTCTGGCTCCGTTTTACTTCTTTGCTATAAGAAATTATCATTACACCACCCACCATTTGTTTATTTTATCCAATATTATTTTGTACTCACTGAGTTTTGTCTCACCCCATAGTTGTTATTTATTTTCAGGATCAGTTGATGGTTTGGCAAGGAAAATTCCAAGTTCTACATCTCCGCTTAGAAATTGCGTTGCTGATTTTGGTATCATCATGTACATATTTTGTTGGGTCTTTTACATGATTATGTAAAAAAGAAAATATATTTTCCAATATGAGTTAGGTGGGAAAATATTTCCCCACCTATACTCTTTTATGCCATATGGCATAAAAAAAGTCAAAATCACCAGTATAACTGGCGATTTTGGTAAAATAAAGTTTATTTGGACATCGCCACTTACAGTGGCGATGTTTTTTTTTTTTTTTTTTTTTTTTTTTTTGCATGGTTGCCACTTGGCAACCATGTTTTTTTAATTTTTAATTTTATAATTTATATTTATTTTATAAAAATTTTAACTAAATAAAATTATAAATTTTTATATATTATATAAATTTAATATTTTTAATTATTAAAAATTAGAAAAAATATTTTTTAATTTTCACAATTATAAAAATTTTTACATAAATATTATTATTAAATTTTTTTTATTAATTTTTGTACATAAAAATAATTAAAAAAATAATTTTTATATATAAAATTTTAATACATGAAAAACACTTGCTGATCATATATGAAAATTATTTTTAACAATTTCTTATTTAATTTTTCAATATTATTCACTTTTTAATATTTCATAAAAAAAATTATTTAATTTATATTTCTTTTAGTATATCAAATTTATTTTTACTATAAAATTCAAAAATTATTTTTATAATTGTGAAAATTAAAAAATATTTTTTTTAATTTTTAATAATTAAAAATATTAAATTTATATAATATATAAAAATTTATAATTTTATTTAGTTAAAATTTTTATAAAATAAATATAAATTATAAAATTAAAAATTAAAAAAACATGGTTGCCAAGTGGCAATCATGCAAAAAAAAAAAAAAGGAAGAAGAGGGACATCGCCACTGTAAGTGGCGATGTACAAATAAACTTTATATTAACAAAATCACCAGTATAACTGGCGATTTTGACTATTTTTTATGCCACTTGGTATAAAAGAGCATAGGTGGGGAAATATTTTCCCACCTAACTCATATTGGAAAATATATTTTTTTTTTACATAATTATGTAAAAGGCCCTATTTTGTTATAATTTTAGAGGTTTCACTTTAAAGCTCCATGTTTTGTCAAAATTATGTAATAATGGTATAACTTAGAGCATCATTAATATGTGTGGTTGGGTATTATCTGACTATAGCCCAGATGTATGATTAATACTCACTTAAGTTGCAATTAGTATACTGGAAAATGGAGTTCAAAAGTGATAAGTATGAAAATGAATTTAGACATTGAATGACTATTACAAGGGGAATTATGGCTACGATCTTGGGTTAAGGATAACGTAATGGTAATAGCTTAGGAGTTATAGATTGTTCTACGGGTTTAGGTGACCTTACGTCTCCCTATGACTTAGGACAGTCGCGGCTCAAAAATGGGTCGTGACACCCACCGTCTGGCAACTCTAAGGGAAGCGATTAGCCGACAGACGGCAGCGAACATGCAGAGGAAAGCTCCACTGACACTAAATCTTCAACTCCAAATTTCTGTAGACTCTGGCTATGGAATCCAATGAAAATTGTCTCATTTGACTCTTGACGAAGAGAGCTTTGATTTGGTACTTGTCTCACCCTCTGAGGTTCGCTGGAGAAGGAGATCGAAAAACGTCCCACAGAAGATTCTATGGCGTTTTTTGGTGAGTGGTGTCTATTTTTGATATCCTAGTGTCGAGGCGAGCCCGATGTATGAAGATCGCCCTTGTCAGCCATTGGCAGTGATGGCACGTGAGATGACTCGTGGACCTAGATCCAGCCGCTCCGTCTTATCATATTGGTGTCGTTTTCAACATTCATTCGATCGAATTTTACGATGGTAAATCCGAAACTCTTGAATTTTGATTAATTTGAGTTGTAATTTGATTTAAATTATGTTATTGGATTTAATTAGTATTTGATAATTCTGTGAATGGAATTAATTATTGAGTTGATTGTGATGTGGGTAGACTCAGGAGGGGTCATTGATGTTATGTTGGGTTGTTGATGTATTTTGAAGTGTCTGCTTTTTCTGTTGATTTTAGGTAAAGTCCTAGTTTAAAGAAGATTATGCCAAAATTCTGACAATAATCTCAATAGTTTTTTAGTTATTTCTTGCTAAGCGAGTCATCCCTTTCTGATAATATCATTTGTTGTTCAGTGTCAATGTCTTCGGCGTCATCCCTATTCTAAAGGTCACACTTCTAAGAAAGAGTCGACTAAGAGTGTCGTCAACTATATGAGTGATATTTTAAAATATATTACTCTTTCTTCTCATGCATCTGTGTATATATATGTATATATATATATATATATATATATATATATATATATATATATATATATATATATATATATATATATATATATATATATATATATTATATATATATGTGTGTGTGTGTGTGTGTGTGTGTGTGTGTGTGTGTGTGTGTATATATATATATATATATATATATATATATATATATATATATACATATATTGTGTGTATATATATATATATATATATATATATATATATATATATATATATAATATATATATATATATATACATATATATATATAATATACACACAATATATATATATATATATACACACACAATATATATATATATATCTATACATATATATATATACTCTATATATAATATATATATATATATATATATATATATATATATATATA